>JACSYO010002158.1:2209747-2244747 GCA_016806645.1 Ophiodon elongatus
GGAAAAATTAGGTTCCTGAGTTTTGGCTATAGTTGGCTATATACTGAACATAAGGTGATAACAATCTGATCTTATAACTGCTTGTATGTCTATTTATACTAAGATACGAGTCAACTATAACAGGGGGGAACCACAAGTCAGAGATTTAAATCAATATTTGGGAAGTTTAATTTAGCTTAATTGTTAAAGTATAACCCACGTACAAGTGAAGACATTTTTGTTGGTTATTACATAATGCATGTATTATTTAAAATTGCAATCGTTGCATTCTGTAATAACCACTGCAATATGTAACAATTCATTGCAAAATGCAGGGACATGTTTAACATACAGGATTCAAGCTGTTGCAGCATAATATTACAAAATAAGGGTGTAATTACATAATGAAGTGAATATGTTTTACATTTTGTTCAGTTATTACTTAATGTAGTGTTATTACACAATGTATGTTGCATCATGAACCTTTTTCTATTCAAGTGTGGCAATTACATTACACGTTGTAACTATAGCGTTGCATGAATGTGTAACATTAAACAGATGGCTAACACTGCAACATTTGTAAAGTAACACATCAACCACAACCATGCATTTATTTTTAGCTACACTAGCAGTAGCATTGTTGGCTAGTCAGACAGTCAGTCAGTCGGACACTTTGAAACGGAAATATCACAACAACTATTAGATGGATTACCGTGACATGACAGACATCTATGGTCCCCAGAGGATACATTATATATTTTTTCATTTCCCAACTCGAATTTCTTTTACACATTTGTAGCCCCAACATGATTAGCTGTAATCTCTTTGTTGGTGTCTAATTTATTCCACGTAGCGCCATCATCAGGTCAAATGTTTAGACAAAATATTTAAAGAACTTTCCTCTCAGCCTCAGCTGTACTTTGTGTTTAGTAAATGTCAGTATGCTTACACTCTAAAAAAAGGCAGTGAACATGGACATAAAATGAACTATGGGTACATCTGAGAAAATAAATGTTTCCTTTGACTTTGATAGACATAACCCTTCTATTGTATCACTTGCCTTTACAAATGGACTAGGCTGGTTATTTTGTTACATTATGACATTTAGCTGAAGCAAAACCACCTTCAGTGAAGATCTGTTTTCAAGAAATGTTCTAACACCATTATGCAGTTGCATCTCTAAACTTTGAATGGTGCAGGGAAATCATTGATCTGAGTCTGCTTGTAGATTGCTGTTGTTTCCCCTGTCGCATATTGTTTTTTCTCCTATGTAAGCATCATGTTTATGCATGTCTCTCATATGGGTGCAGCAGCGAGACGTTTCCGCTGACTTTACACCTGGATGAGGCTTAGAAACGTGCGTAATTGTGCCAGTAAGGCTTCACTAGTGAAGGCTTCACCAGCTGCATCTCCCACTTGTTACAGCAGCTCCAGTTCTTCAAACCTGATTGACAATGCAAAGCACAAGATAGTTAGTGGACATGTGTTAGGAGATGTGTTTGCAGGGATTTTCATCTAGTGCACGCTATTCATGTGTGAGAGCAAGAGAGAGAGAGAGAGAGAGAAGGCAGTTTGTTGGGAAACAGAAGGGTAGTCGGTATTTTGATTAAACATTCATGATGACTCAGGAGGAGCCACTTACTGTCAGGTGCTAATTAAATAAAGGTCAGCCACTCAAGTTTTGTTTATTGAAACAAGTAGTTTTCTAAACTACCGTACAGAAGTCTGCTATTGTGTTCAAACTAAGACCTGCAGGATGCTAGCCCCCCCCCCCCCCCCAATTGTTTGTTTCCACAAGCACATCATGAATACATTTGCTGCTAGATATCTCCAGTCCAAACGGATCAATGTGCTTTAAAATGCTAAAATACAAAGACACTAATATATAACTAGTAGCCGACTATATTTCAATCAGGAGAGACTTGTATAGAGTTTAACAATAATTTATTACAATTGCATAACATTTGAATAGTGCAAAGTGTTTGGCGATTGGACTCCATCCTGAATTAGGATAAGCAAGGGGTAGTGATGCTGAGGTCAGATAACTCTACTTCTCCTTCAAGACCATCACCTCAGTCACCCACTCCACTCTCACCAACTGTCTCACTGATATAAAATCATGGATGCAACAGAAATCTGAAATACTCACCATCGGCCCTAACTCCCTCACCTGCTCAGCCCAGACCTTCTCTCTCAACATTGATGGCTCCATCGTCACCCCCTCCACCCAGGTCCGCAACCTCGGCATCATTCTCGACCCCACCCTCTCTTTCCTACCCCACGCCAACTACATCATCAAAAATCACCTTCTCATCCATGCCCTCATAACCTCCAGACTCGACTACTGCAACAGCATCCTCTATGGCTCTCCCAACAAAATCCTCAATAAAGTCCAATATGTTCAGAACTCTGCCGCTCGACTGCTCACCTCCACCCGCCGCTATGAACACATCACCCTGGTCCTACACAACCTCCACTGGCTCCCGGTCAAATCAGGTTAGACTTTGAAATGTTACTCACCACCTACAAAGCCCTAAACAACCTGGCCCCTCCCTACCTTTCAGACCTCCTCCCCCTCCACGCCCCAACCCGTTGCCTCAGGTCCGCCGGTGCAAACACTCTGAAGACCATCAGGACCAAGCGCCGGACCTTGGGTGACAGGGCCTTCTCAGCTGCTGCACCCCCCCTCTGGAAGGCCCTCCCCATCCACATCCGTCAGGCTCCCACCCTATCATCATTCAAGCTATCCCTCAAAACCCACCTCTTCAAATTCGCCTTCTCCTGCTAACCTCTGCTCCCTACCCTCCACTACAGGACACAGCTTCTCTAGTTTTCTTTTTTTTACCCAAAAAATAAATAAAAAATAATAATGTTCTGTTTGCTCCTTTGTCTTTCTATTTTTGTTTCTTTCTGTTTGTCTCTGCCCTATGTAAAGCGTCTTTGAGTATTTAGAAAAGCGCTATTTAAAAAAATATATATTATTATTAGATAAGGCAGAATCCCCCTAGAGTCCAGCCACTGGTGGTGGTGGTGAAGAAGGGAGTCGCTGTAACCCGATGATGAATGAGGAGCATGACTGATGCTGATTGGAGGAGCCTGGGGTGGAGGAGGGTTGCATCTGTTTTGAGCTGAAATGACAGAAGCATAGAGGAGAACATTTTGAAAGTTTGACAGCAACGATGTGATTGGCTTAAGGAAACTGCGCAGAATCTGATTGTTAATTTAAAGTGCACGCCCCCCCAATCAGCTGATGGAGTAATCGCATGGATAATTAGAGACTGAGGTTATGAATGATCAAGAGTGTAAAGAGTGTCTTCCTGACTGAACTTCTGCTTGAGCTTCATAAGTATGTTTTACACGACAGAAAATATCCGTCACACGCTACACACCAGACACTTACTTTTAGCTGATAAGCTAACCGTGGCTCCGTTGAGGGTTCCGTAGAGGGCTCCGTTGAGGGCTCAATTGTGATCACATTTCGTAAACCAGTCTTGAACTGCGGTTTCTTTTTGAGACTTTGTGAAATAAATCCGTTACATTAAATCCAACACTGAACGTTCACTGGCAAAACCCAGTTACCAGCATCTATGAAGCTCACTAAAAAAATGCCAACTGTCTCTTCACATTGATCCCACAGACATTAGTCTTAGAGCCATTTACTCCTCTTTGCCTCGGCTCTGTCAATGCTGAACGTAAAGATGAATTGAATGGCAGTCACTTGGTACTAATACAATATAGATGTAAGGTACACAAGTTTATGTGTGAAAAGGGACCTGCTTACTGACTCCCACTTGCAAAACAGCAGTGCTAGTACACATAGCAATTATGCGTTATGTGATGCGTTAGTGTTGCTGAAGTATATTGTTCAAATAGAAAAGTCACATTGTAAATAACACCGAGTAAGTTAATAATATGTTACATGAATTATTTAGCTCTTAGTTGCTATATTACTTCAAAGTAGGACTAAAAGTGGTACTTTTGTTTTCAGTTGACATTACTGAACCTACAAAAATAACAGAAAGGTACTCATAGAGACCAACCATTCCCTGTTTTGTGGATGAAGTCCAGGAGCTGGCGGATCATCGGCTCTCCGATTTAAGTGCTCTTTTTTTTTTAAGTATATCGAACTGATTCTTGATTAACAATTGTAATCAATCCAGGGCCTTTACCCCCTCGAGCCCACTCACAGTAGGAGCCAATCTAGAAGGCTGTGAATATTTTTGAGCATATTCACCACACGCTGCCCACTATCACGAACCCAAGGCACTTAGTACCAATCACATGAAGGGTCATGAATGGCGCATAGTGACAATCAGCAAACTCAGTCAGACTGAACCGAGCAAAGGAGTGGGCCGAACACGGTCTGAATCATTCACCTCTCATGATCTTGATTTTTCTCTCAAATTTCCCCTGAAGTTTCTTGAACTTCTAGAACAATGTTTTTTTTTTTTCCAGCCTTTGGGGCAGTATTACGCTCTGTATGTGCTTGGTGCTATGCTTAATTCATTTTAACCCAAGATGCCATGTTTTGGCTGCATCAGTTTGTACACATTCATAGGTAAAACATATTTGGTATGCTATGAAATATTGAGACCTTTGGGAAGGTTTGTGTGTCTGAAAAAAACAAACATAACTTTTGAGATCCGTAGGGCTCAAAGAATCGAAGGTGACGCAGCAGCAATAACTGACTTGATATCTGATATATATGTATATATATATATATATATATACATATACGTGTATATATATATATATATATATATATATGTATGTATCTTGATATTTAAATATCTTGATATTTAAATCATAGGCAAAGATTTGCAGCCTCAAAGTATTTCATCCAACTAAACTGATGTGACAGGTGGTACTTTTGGGCTCGCAATAAATCAAAAGGCAAACAGCACAGTAAGCTAATTATTCCTGGCTTTTAGGGATTGTATGCTCAGAGCTGCAGACCTACGTGCAGTCTTTCTGCATGCTCAAATGTTTGCTTAGCGATCATGTTTGTTTGGATGTGTGGCCATTGATTTGCTGTGCAAACAAATTCCGTGAGCAAGACCGAAATAGCACGTTACACTTCGCTGGCTGATTCACATTAAAAGGAGGGGATGAGGAAGAAGAAGTGTTGACAGAAAACAACACCGTATCTCAAAAGCCCAACAACGGCCGGGCGAATGTTGTGCACCGGTGCGTTCCACGATGGGCGTCCCTGGTCATCCAGAGTGGAGCGACTATATTTAATGGCACTAATGATTAATATGGTAATGTGTGCAGTTCAGCTGCAGAGAGGAAGCTGTATTCATGGCCACAATAAGCCTTTAGGAGGCCCCTGGGAGACAATGAGTGTGGGCCCCTACTGACCCCCCGCTCTGGACACCTATGGTTCAGATACAGTACGAACAGCAGACTGCACACGGCAGACTGATTGCCTCAAACCCCAGAACAAACCATTACTCTCACGCTTTGAATTCCACCTGGCCCTAGGTTTGCCGTGTGTCAATTAGTATCTGGTAATTTAATTAAACACTTATTTATTGAGGAATATGTGCCATGCAATAACTTCACGTTGGTTATATTCAAGCACTATAGCAACTTAGCAGGGGTCTCAAGGTGAACTGCTAATGTACAAACTGCCTCAAGGCCCTTATCAATTAAATTTGTATTGTGCTGTACTGGCTCATATTCCCAAACAAAACATAGCATTTACTTAAATCAAATATCAGCTGAAAGATCTGGGGTCAGTTAATTGCTTTGACCGGTGAGTAATTTATTCTTAGATGTATTCTAATACGCTCTGAAATAGTTGGATAAAGTGTTCTATCTCTCTTACTATTTTTTTTTGTTCTTTCTCAGCCCTCGTAATATGTAATCTTTATTTATTTTCTCAGCTTCCCTCCGCCATCCTCATTGTTTAATTTGGATGCAAATTCCGCCTATTTGGCAATAAATGTGGACAAATGTGGGAAAATTTGTCGCTGAGGCCTGCTGACTGCCGCACCAGCCGCTATGCATACAAATTATGTTCTGGAAGAAGCCTCTGTCCCACAATCCCCCTCTCCCTCTCTCAATCTGTCTCTCTGTCTCTTACTCCCTCCTTCCTGTCCTTTGCAGTTGCTGTCGCATCACTCTTAACATTGCACTCACATTTTTCCAAGGCATCACCAAGAGGGAAAGGTTGAAAATCATGTTAATAGCAGCTGCATAGCTGGAACAAAAGGTAAGAGGGAGTATATTTATTCATTTATTTTATGGCTTATTAAGAATAGGGCTCAAGGACTTGCCAACAACATCCTCACAGGCCTGTATGCCCTTGGTAGTAACCAGGGGTGTACGGTGTGTAACAGAACGTAATACACTGACCAAAAAGAGTTTTAATAAAACAAATACTTTTTTTTCGATGCACACAAAAGGCTTTTTTTCTCTCAAATCTGGTGTAAAAAATGCTCAAAACCCATGTAAGTGCTAAGATCCACTCCATCCACCTGACAGGTGTGTCATAGCAAGATGCTGATTAAACAGCATCATTATGACACAGGAGTGCCTTCGCCTGGTCACAATTATAGGCCACTCTAAAATATGCAGTTTTAACTTCAAAAAGAAATTCATGAGGCACTTTGAACTATGAATATCACATGACTATAGGGCTTTTTTTCCTCATGCATTTTTTCGTCAGGCGAGATTCATCCTTGGAAAGAACACTTCTCCAAAGTCCCAGATGCCACCGAAGGCGAGCCGTCGGCCCCTCGGCCGGCGTGGTTACACCAGGTCTGCGGTTGTGAGGCTGGCTGGATGTACTGCCAAAGTCTCGGAAACGATATGTTACCGGTGTGAAATGAACATTCAATTATGTCATGTGAGAGTGAGTTCAACATTGAGGGGTGCAACACATTCTCTCTCCCAACTCGTCAAATGCCGACACTTGAGCAGCGGTCCTACACTTCAAACTAGTGTTGCCCCTGTGCGTGGCAGGGATGGCGTGTCAATTTCAACACATACATGATATATTTTCAAGATGAACTTCTATCTTCACAGGGAGTAGGGTCGAAGCAACAAAACCGCTTAGATAAAACAGAGATATATCATATTTTCCATTATGATCGGGACAAAAACAATTGTGAAGCTAAAATAACATTTCAAAATGCATCCTCTGAGAAGTTGTACCTTTAGGCATGATAAGAATGTGTTTGAACAGCCGCTCACAAATATCTATTCTGCTCATTTGTTGTTAATAGGTTCCTAGGAAAGAACCACTCTGTAAACCACTTACACAAATAGGAGCTTAGTAACCATGACCTGTAAAACTTTTTTCTCAGCACAACGGATCAAACAGTGTCTTTATCTGCTTTAGCGTGAGCTGCAATCGTTAGCAAGTCCCGCCAACTAGCCTACTTACAGTTGTAACCTCACTCAGCTTTACTTTCAGGGCCAAGGAGCATTTCATTCGCCAGAAATTACACATTATGTTTAAAAAAAACTGAAAAAAACAAACTGTGAAGTGTTTCCTCACTGTTAGGTAGCAGGAGCTGGATGCTACTGCTGTATATCACGATGTAGGATAGCGGTACCACTTTAATTGATTTGGGGAAGTTTTTACTGCAGAAACCCTGGCCAACATTACCTGAGATGAATTACATTTGGTTGGTCCTCTTTCTAAAGTATTTTCTCTTTTAAAGTTGAAAGTGAAATGTATTTTTCGATAAAACAAACAATAAAGCATACATATTATTATTATGCTATTGTATTGTATATTATTACATCGTATTGCTTTACCAAGTAAGGCAGCCAAAAAGTATCTTATATTTCCATCCTCATCATACTGATAATGTTATGATTAACTTTCTGTTTTTCTACTTACAAGTCTTCTATATGGATCATCTTATATGTATAAATAGCCTTTTTTTTTTAAATCTGGCTTTATCATGACTATTTCACAAGACTTGTTTATCCTACTGAAACAAAGCCATGGTTACATGTTACCTGTAAGCCCCTTTCAGGGGAGTCTCAATTTGAAATGAGTCAGCAGGAAACATTCGGAGCTGATTGCCATTGAAATCATCAGTCCACAGCTATGAATAACAAGCCCGCTTTTGTCTACCTCTAAATTCAAGGATGCATTGTTCTACACATGACTAAGAATGTTGAGTGGTGAATCTGGCCCTCTTCTCATGTTAAGTGCCTGGGTACAACAGAAAGCTTGACAGCCGTAGCTACAGTCGTTCGGGGCTACGGTGAAGCACCGTTTTGTAAATCACAATCAGTACTTTGCAGGGTTCATATCAAGCCTTGCATGGGTGGAAATGTCCTAAATGTGCTATTTTGGACCCACAACACTTAGAAAAATACAAAAAGCAGTTAACTGGGCAAATAAATAAAACCAAGATGCACATCAGTTGGACTGAATACAGACAATAATCCCCTGATGTTCAACATTTATTGAAAAGTACCTTTACAGCTCACCTTTATGTAGTCCTTAGAGCTAAAAAAGATGTGAAACTATTTGACTTCACTCCCCTCTTCAACGAACAAACACTTGTTTGATGGGAGGGATCAAGTGCACCCTGTGGGTACAAACATCTCTTCAGCATTCCTGTGAGATGTGAATGTTTGCTTTATGGCAGAGGCACTAGGAATGCACAGTTGCACCGTTCAAAAGTGTTTTCCACTTTGACTGTTTAGCTTTTGTACATGTTAGGCTCCTTCTTGGCACGTGTCCCCAGAGTGAATTATCGCACCTCACTTGTCTTAAGATGTGATGTGTGAAAATAAGTTGAGGCCAGCTAATTGATGTAGTTCCTGTCCCCGAGGTTTCCTGTAATCCAATTATTAGAGTGCACTTAATGATTTTCATTTAGTTTCTGAAACGGAAAGTACATATTCTCCATGCTGTTCTAGTAAGAGAGCAACTGACGATGAAAAAAATGAATCTGACACTGTGCCTACAATATCAGAGACGTGACTGTGCCATTACAGGTTTTTTATGAAACCATTGCTGTGGCAAGGAAACTGAACAGATCTTTGCCACATATGTCCAGCCGTTTCCCCGCAGCACAGAGTCCGGGCTCAGGTGTCTCAGAGAGGTGCAATTCAACCAGACAATTACGGCAAAAAACCTGACCCATGCTCTGTGGGCCTGTAAATGAATTTCCGCTAGTATTTCACTCCCGGCAAGAATTTTTAATAACTGCCACCTTGGCTTTTTTTTTCTTTTCTCGAGGAATATATTAGTTAAATGCCATGCAAAAATGTAAATTAATGAATAAACAGAAGCTCTGGATATTATGGATTTGTATTATTCAGCTTTGTCGTGTTCAATCTTGTGTTCCATACAAATACCAGGCTCTGATTTCTAGCGTTTGGCACTCTCAGCGGGGGGAGGCATATGATTGGCACAGTTTAAATTTTACTGAGAGGCAAGGTTGCCTGAAGAATGAGTGACAAAGTTATTATGGAATTACCTTCACACCATAGTGAATGTCTGGGGTAAAAATCTGACAATCACACACTGTTTACACTGGGCCCAGAAGATTTTGTAATATTAATGACATTTACGGTTAAAGATGTCACATAAACTTAACTGTATACCTCCAGAGTCAGTGTGACTAAGATCCATGGTCTATGCCTGCACACACTGTACCTGTTCTGGTGAAGACTATTCTCAACAATATTGTATATTTAAGATTAAAATGAATAGATGACAAAGTATCATGAACATATTCCACTCTCTATTAGACACCTTCTCATCAGCCCCTTTTCCACAGAGAACTCTGGTTACTTTACTACAATACTGCTGTGAAGAAGACTCCTAATAACACCAGGATTGCTTTTTCACACTGAACCTTGGTAGCCGGCATGACACCAACGTGACCCGCCAGATGTTTGTTACACAGAACCATCTGAGAGGCTGTCATTGGAAACTGTTTGGGAAAGATCAGGCACTTAAAAAAAATAAAGCAATACTTAGCAGGTGATTGAATGAACCATCTGTCAATCAAACTCAAACCAAGCCAGTCGGAAGAAGGGTGGAAACATCTTTTCCATCAAGAAAAGCCTTCAGGGTCGTGCTTTGCTCATCTTCCAATGGAGAAAGACTCGCGGCTTTGGTTATTCAGCAATAATCAGAGATAATTCAGAATAGTAATATAATATTTGTAGTATTGTTAATAATTAATATTATTAATAATTAATTAATAATAACGAGGCACCACTCTGGGATCAGGGACTAATAACCGACCCGTTGAAACAGTATCAAAATGAAGAATGTTCACTTACAATGTCAGTATCCAAAGAGTATCTGCACAATTTCTTTTTAAGCTATAAACTAAATAAAATGACTGCTTGTGATGTGAAACACATGAATGATGGTATTGGCATTTCTTATCAAAAGTATAAAAATTGCATTTCATGGTTTAAAATGGTTCTCAACTCCATTTACTCTTTTTTTTTAAATCAGCCCTAATCTTCAAGTCCATTTCTGAGTTGACCGTTTGTGACATAAAAGAATGTAAACGCCCTCTTTGTATCATGTGTGGTCTGAACTGTAAACCCATCGCTGTTTTCCAAGCTAACGTAGCTAGCTTGTCATCCGCTCTGACTGTAACATTTGTTGATGCTGCATAAATGCTTCTGTCAAACTGAAGTGATTTTATCCCTCAAAGCCTTGCCCACTTTTTTGTGCATTTTTTACATTCATATTCATACACAGTTGTATCTCAACACATTTGCACCAGTAATCACAGACAGCTTCTCTCTGAAAGACACACTGAAGTTTATTTAACTTGCGCAATATCAATCAAGAATCAACACTACAGTCGAAAAAACATCTACTCTACAGCTTCAATAAAAAGCATAAAGGCACACAAGCAAATATGTGGGTCGTTTAGATGTACGTGTCGGTGTGTAGGTGGGAGGGGAAAGGAACATGGAGAAGCAAGATGGCTGACGGGGGAGCTCCTGATGGGGGAAGAGACCGCAAAAAAGAGGAAGGATGCGGTTTCCACGTATGTGATACATGATGGTGAGGAGCTAAGCTGAGTTACACTACCAGGCCATCTGTGTCTGTGAGCTGTGTTCTGACGCACATGGAAGCAAATAGGTAGGTGTGTGTGTGTGTGTGTGTGTGTATGTGTGTGTGTGTGGGTGTGTATATGTGTATGTGTATGTTAGTGAAAAAAAAAAAAGGAAAGCATTAATGGCTGAGATGGGAGGATTCTGACTACAATAGCTGTCCTTTCATCACTCAGAAACTCAGGCGCTGCTCCCGAAACTGATCAAATGCAGTGTACTGGCTTTACACAAGCAGGGGCCCACAGCGTGACGCAACACAAACAATGTAACATGTTAAGCACAATGAATGAGGGCGGAAAAAAAAGCTTACGATGATCACAGATTATTAGCCCGTCTCTGCTTCTTTCTTGAGATGGCTTCATTTGGTGATGTCTGTGTGTTTTCGGTGTGTTGGCGTGTCCAGTGGAGTGTTCAGGCTCCAATAAGACCCGTGTCGTGAGCGTGCACTTCTGTCCCCTAGTTTTCATTCGGCATGAACCACCAATTCCTGCCAACATTTTAAATTGGGGCGCAGTTTAGTTCAGCAACACCCTTTCCACACAATCAACAGATCCCAAAGTTCGGAGTGCTCCGAAAGAAACCGAAACCAAGAGCTTTAATGAAATCTGTGCAACAAATATTCTCACAAGACGGACTCGGAAAAAACACAGACAGCATCTGTCCCACTGCAATACATTCAGACACAGACATGTAAAATGCCACAGGGGAGGTTGTCCTTCTCTTCCCCGACACAGACTGTTTAATATGAAACTATGCAATTCTTATGTACTGTTATTGTTTAGGGCTCTTTGAAATGCAACGGGGACTGTACTATAATTAGAGCGTAAAGGCTTGTGGGTCTAAACAATGTGAGCGATGTTTTGCAGTTCTTTTGTTGCTCTTCATCTCCCTTAACTTTACTCAATCTATCAGAGCTTAAGAATTAATCAATGTATTTATAATGGCCTTCAGGCCCCGTGGCATCTCTCACGGCTATGCAACCAAATAGGATGCAAAGCTGTGATCCTCAAAGAATTTCCATCACAGGAATAATGCCATCCCAGGGCACCGCTGCAAACGCTTGCCCCGAGCATTAGGCGCAGATAATTTAAACACATAAGCAGGTTCTTAGCGCACCTTAATCAATGCCAACGGTGTCTTTTAGTCGGGAGGGAGGGGAAGGCAATAAAGAGATAACACTGGTATAACCTGGGGACTTGCTGCAGAAGAAATATGGAGCGCTGAAGCCCTCTGGGTAATGAGAAACAAAACTCCTGACAAAGACTTCTTCTCCTCCTGGAGTTTCTGCACCGCGGCAAAGTCACATAATGAGCACGATCACGCCGCATACGTTTTGACGAATTCTTAGGAGTACAGGGGGAGCTTACCGGAGCGCTATTTGACTCCGGAAAAAATAAACAAGTGCAATAAAAGTTAACTTGAGCGTTAGCCAAATCAGTGTGTGGCACATGGCGTTTGAACAGAGTCATTTTGGAGCCGACGTGTCGGAGCAAATATTGGCAAGTCTCTCAAATTCCCATTGCGCTGAAATGTTTCACGATATAGTCACAAATAAAAGACATAAAAAGAAAGCAAACAAAGCAGACAAGTGAAACTTCATATCGCAGTGTGTAATATAATAGGCCGCTAAGCATAATTCAAAAAACCTTGAAAAAGTGGAATTTTTCAACGCAGCACTTCCCGCCGTAACCAGGCATCCACATCAACAGCCCGTTCCCCCATCTCCCATGAAGCTGATATATGAAACCATTTCCCCAAAACCAAACATGCCCGAAAACATTATTAGTGCCATTTCCTCTTCCGTATTAAGGGGAGCAGCGCTGAAGGCGGATCGGAGAAAGCCTTTCCCGGTGATGAAGTGCCTTCCTCTTTAGGTCTCTCTCACATCACAGAGGAAATGTGTGAGATTTATCAGTGTTGGCCCTCTCGGGAGCTCTCTCCACGGCGGAGCGGCTCTCCGAGGATGCCGTCGTGCTGCTCTTTCTCGGGTAGCAGGTGTACTTTCGCCGCATCGGGTCTTTGAATTATATCCCTGATAGCATTGTCAAAAACACAAAATGAGAGATGGATAACCGGAAAACAGCAGACGTGTGCTTTTAAAGAGCATGCAGGAAGCTACTTCTAAACAGATAAATCAATATTTTACCCATGACTCCGTTTATGGGAAGCTTTTTTTAACACTACCTAATTTAAAGGCTTTTTGGTATGGTTCATACATTATAGATGTATTTGCTTCTCCCTTGACCTTTGTGGTTCTTGTATTAGTGATGCTGCCCTTGCATGTACCGGACCAGATTGTGCACCACTTTCAGCACCTTAATGATAACGATGAGGTCACAGCCTTTACCGACTGCAAAGTAATTAGGCCAGCGAGAAATTATATGGGGACCTGTGTTTAGGACTACAGATAGATCTTTATTTTGAGCTGGGGAGGCTTCGCGCTGGCTACCCAGATGTCCTAGCAACCACTTCTATCGATTCAATTCAATTCAATTTATTTTTGTATAGCCCAAAATCACAAATTACAAATTTGCCTCAGAGGGCTTTTCTAGAAAAGGTACAGGGTCCATTCAGCTAGCATTGTGACTTAAACTAGACGATTAGCAGGAATTGGCTCCACTGACGTAAATATTGCGGGTGTAACTTGTGCAGCGGGGGCCCAAGAAGCACTTTCCTTACAGCGAGCGAGCATCTGACCATAACATCAGACGCTCGCTTGCTGTTAGGAGAGTGTCCACACTGAATACGTTCCCATGCGGTTTGGTTTTCGTCATGTAAACAAACCACGTAATCTACCAGGCTGTGCGCTCGAGCTCAGACCGAAGACGTAGCCACTTATCTTCCTACGGTTGTTCTTTTGAAACGGTAAACACGTTTTACATTGTGATATTTACCAGAAATGTAGAAAGTACAGCAAATAGGACAATTTTCTGCTCCCTGGCTGTCTCCCTCCAGCTAGCTGCAAGCTTATTTAGGTCTCTGTAGTGAAAAGAGGAGACAGTGTATAGATAACATTGATAACATTCCAATGGAAAAATACATAACAAAACATACAGTCAAACTGATCTATTTTGCTGATGCTGGCTTGCGTTCCATTATCTCAGGTCACGGTTTGTGAGCAGTGTTGTTAATGACTTTAATGGGTGAGTACAGGTTTCTCTTTGCTATTATTGAGGGGATCAGGGATTTACATCGATGGCAATGTCATTGTTACCTCTGCCATGTTGGAAAATGCAACCCTACTATAATGTCAGCTGGTAATTCAGAGTTGGTAAATGTATCCTTCGGCTGCTGTCTGTGGTGCTGAACGAAGGCTGGTTTGCAGGATGGGAGTTGAATAGTGAGCCTTTCCATGGCGCTATAGCACTCACACACATTTCACTTTACCGAACTGGGATGTCTTTAGATAGCGAGAGAGAGAAAAAAAAGTGGAGCATCCAAAGGAAACCCCAAACAGTCTTGACCAGAGCATGCAAACTCTAATGACCTCTAATTGCTAATATGGAATTATATTCCAGCTGTCCTTCACAAAATGTGTTCACAAAATGTTCAACTTAAGAAATACCTTCATACTTATAAACAACAAACCTTTTTAAAGGTTTAGCTGTAGTTAAAAGGTGAACAAGGTGAAACAAAATAGATATATCCATTACACTTTCAGTTTGATTACTCACATTAAGTTAGTTTTCTAAAATTGTATGTTTTCAAAAAAGCTTTATCTGAATATTGAATGAAGCCACGTTCAAAGTTATTGTTTCGTTTTGTTGACGTTTTCTTTTTTACATAGAGGAGTTTGGATATCTTTTTGTATCACTCCATTAATCTGAAGATACAGCCATAAAAAAGGCTGTTTTTAGGAATACAATAAATAAGGCTATGAATGGTATACCCCTCTGTAAAGACCTGCATAATATAAATAGTAATTAAATTGTAACGGTTAGTGTATGTAAGAGCTACTGAATCTATGTACACAAATGGACAAAGTGTAGTAAAATAAACAGCTAAATATGTATGTTGGATGTTTTCTTTCCACTATGCTAAAAGAGCACAGCCTCAAATCTTGAAATGTACTAGGTCACGAAAACTGATGGTTCCCTGTAAGTATCCAGGTAGAGATGAATAGATGGTTGTTCATAACTAATGATTAGGGCTAAGGGCCTCCCACATGGCAGCCTGTGACATCAGCCAATAGCTGAGACCTCCACAGATTTTCAGCACAACAAAGTGCACCAGCTATATGCCTAACTTTACAATTTATGTAAAGCAATGGAAGGTGTTGTTAGCATTAATTAAAAATTACTGGACTGAAACATCAACCCATCTCTCGGGCATATATACATTGTGGTGCTCCATAGTAACGCCTGTGTCTAATGGGAATTTTGTTGACAACCTACCAACGACCATTGTAACAGTATCAGTCAAGCAAACAATCACGAAATCCAACAGCTGAGCGGCCGCATACGTCTCGGGAGCGACTTAACGAAGCTCCACGATGCAGGCAAGTGAAGCCAGATGAAGCCATCACTCATCGAGAGCGAGTCCCAGGATTAGATCCCCTCTTGCTGGGAAGCGTTTAATTTCTTCTTTCGGCACAGTGACGCTTCAATCTTTTTCCCCGTAATTACACATTATTAATGTTGTGTAATTTGGCAAAGACAGAACCTCGGATGCTGTGACACGGTTATTGACATTAGCTGGCGATGCTTCTTTCCTATGGCTTCGATGATAAGGCCGTGCCTAATTATGGTCCGATTAGGGTTTTTATCTCTGAGGATGAGTGGTACTGCTGACAGCGCATGTACGCAACTCCACACTCTTGTTTCCAGAGCCAGGAAAGCTCAATATTTAAGCTCAATATTTTCGTCATATTAAGACTACATTAGAGAGTGTAGTCTTTGTAAAGTAAGACATGACGTATTCAGTGGTTACTGTAGAGTAGATAGCGAATCATGAATGTCCTCTGTCTGTTTATAATCTGACGACTGAAGAGTACTCGCCACATGATTGATATCTGCACAGAGACAGTGGAATGCCTGTGTAGACTTCAGAGATGTTGGTCCTTAGTCATCCGAAGAAACACAGTTTTATCCTCTCACACTTTCTGAAAAAAAGCAGGAATGGAAGAAATGATCACCATCTTCAGACAGCAGGATAAATAGCGGAGTGATAGATGACATTCTGAGATGTGGTTTCTACCAGTAATGGCTTGGTTGCTCTGAAGTCTTAGCACTCTATTGTAAGGTAATTGAGGTATTATTACATTGTGAAATTGGGTCAGTTTTATCCTGGGAGGAAATAGGCAACAAGACAGTAGAACTTTCTCTCTGAGATTGCCATCAAAAGCACATTTAGAGGTTTAGAGATGATCGATACTCAGAATCAGACGCAGTGACTGCAGGTTGTGACCCTGAAGATTATTTAAAAAAAAAACTGGTTTCTCTCCGACCTTTTGTAATACATAATTTAGTCATACAAAGCCATCTCGCATTTTATTTTGATGCATTGCCACAGATTTATTTTAGACTGAAGTCACATTTTGCGCCAACAATGAATGTATTCAATTTTAACTGTTTCGAGTCAGAGGGGAAAAAAACATGCTACATTACATTTGATATTGTTGCCAGCATGAACAAGGACTACGAAACTAAATTGAAAGCATTATATAATTATTAAGCTTCACAAACATGGACCTATTGAATGGCAGAGATAACTTCCTCAGAATGAAGAAAAAAAGTATAACTTGTCCAGTGAAAAACATTTCTCTCCAGCGTTCATTTGATTAGAAAACTTCAAAATCACCAAAAGTGCTGAGATTTTTGACGATTTAAAAACCCTGTGAATTGTTTGATAATTGCAAAAACTAGGTAGATGTTATAGAGATACGTATGGCAAAAAAACAATGAATATGATGGGATTTTTTTATCATTCTCTATTTAAATCATGTTTTAAATTTTTTTATGGGGGGTGGGGGGGTTAAAAAGTTACATTAATAACTTTAGTTTGATAAGAAATTAATTTTCATCTTGAAGCAGTAATCCAAAATCTGTATTACTGAAGGAAAGCCAGTTGACCGATCAAAGGTCAGAATGAGGACACTCCCTACTGTCGGTTAACCTTGACGTCTTGACATGGGACCACTGCAAAGCAATGGGTATTGCAATGCTCTGTGATCCCAATCACACTGACATGTTTAGCGCAATGACAGACGCCGTACCGCTGCTAGGAAACTGTGCAATCAGCCGTCTGCCACTCAAGTGTCGGCTGGCATGGTGACACTATAGGTCACAGATAACTGTCTCTTATAATGATCAACAGAAGCTATGTTCAGACCATCAAAAACAGAGTAGTAACAGCCAAGCAAACACTAATGATCCTCTCGTCTAAAAAAATGCATTGTGAGGTGCACTTTAGCAGTGCACAAGATGCTTCATACCTATTATAATCAATTACAAAAGGCTTTTGCCACAAAAGTATCCAATGTGCGATCTCCTCCTTATTGACTATCTAGCCGCTGGATCCAAGAAGGGTGGAGAGCTGATCAGCCTTACATATAGCTCAATTAGAGTCACTTATGTGAAGGAAGTAACCATTTATAGCTAATTAATATACAGTTACATATGAATGATCTGGTAATCGAGGATTCTGAATGAAACCACTGATGCTAATCAGCTAATGCTATCGCCACTTCAGTGTTCTGCCTCAGTTTGCTGCACACCATACTTGAGCAGCTTCAAAGGCTCTTGTTTATTATAAGTCAGGACTGATTGGTTGTCTCTCTTATCAGTAATATATATAATGGACTCACAATTCCTTCGTTCCACCGGGCAAGAAACATGAGTGGTTCGATGATTGTTCAGATTCATTGCACTTTACCTTAGCAATGGGGGATTACTACTGACATTTTGGGCATGCTTGCCTTTTGGTTTCACCTCTATGTAAAGTGCTCAACACCTTATTGCTACTAAGTTGTCAAATATCGCAGCTTGGTTAGTGTCCCTTTGTGTCAATATGCTGTTGACTATACTGTCAATACCCCTCTAGCATCTGTTTTGCAGGTATCAGTTTTCCACGTATCGGTTTAGGCAACAAAACTACCTGGTTAGGTTTAGGACAAGATCGTGGTTTGGGTTAAAATAAGTATGGTTGTTACATAGTTAGTAGGATACGTCACGTATGAGACGTAGTAACATTGCGTGACTCGAAATTAGTCAACGTTGACTTTAGATTTTGCAAAGCATCATCTGGTTTAGATAACTGTTGGCTCGTTTACAACCTGTCTGATTGTTGCTTTTGTGTTTATTTTCTGGGCTTCATTGTAGCGATGTTACATGTACTTTAAAGAGTACATTCATTGGTGTCATTACCACTGTAATTGAAGCCAAAACTATTACAACTCCCGAGTTGTAATAAACCTGAATTCTCATTTAAATGCAGTGACCTAGCTCAGTATTTTGGACGGTCTACGCTTCTTTACTTTGGCTCTGTCTTACTTTGGCTGTGATATGAACTATTGGCAATCATTTTAAATACACACTGATTTTTAGACCGCATTTTTTAGCCAAACTAAAATGAAGCCAAGGTTATAAATGTAGCTTTCATAACGTAGTAGCTCTGTCCATGGGGACTTGGCTTAAAAAAAGGAGGGTTCATGTCCCTGCACAGACCAAGCACGGAATATGGACTGATAACTGGAGAGGAGCCATTTTGCATCCTCGGCACTGACGAGGTCCCCCCAGACCCCCAAACTGACCCCCCCTGGTGCTGTACAGTAGCTGCCCACTGCTTCTAATAGGATGGGTTAAATGCTGTTGCTATATTTCAGTGTTCTCTTACTGATGTGATACTGCATTTTTTGCAATCATTTTGACCATGTCAACTTTTGTGATATAATGGTGCACAGTTATTTTACTGTGGCTCAAACTCACTGGCTGACTGCCTATATAAGTCCAGTATGAGAAAGCGAGCTCTATTGTTTACTTAAGGCTCAGCAAGATTGAAAATAAAAAGTTGCTTCTGCTTCCACGGATAACTCAGATCTTGAGGTTGCACAAAAATAAATATGCTTATTGCTGCCAAAACATGTCTTTGAGCCGCTATTGCAAGAAGATGGCATGTCAGAATAAGACATTAAGCGGTGTACAATGAAATGGAAGAAAAAAATACAGACACTGGGATTTGTCAAAGGTTACCCGTGTATATATATATATATATATATATTTCTTTTTTCTTTTTTCTTTTTAAAGCAGAAATGCACTGTCATTTCCAAGGCCTCGTGGGCCAGGGAATAAAACACATCATCCAACCCTTGAGAGCATCTAAACATGCCTGTGTACTGCAGGGCCAGGGCGGCATGAAATCAGCCACTCTATGTGTAAATGGACTGTTGGATTCACAGGTGACTGGACACTGCTGTCATTTTGAGAGAGAAAAACATAGAAACCTTCCCAGTCCAATTGACAGGCTCACAACAGACGTACTTATGAGGCTTTGTTTCTGCATGCTTTTGTTTTACAATTCCAGCAGTGTGTCCCTAAAGTTCAAATATTTTCAGCTTCTGTTGTGTGAAAAACACGGATATGGGTGCGTGTACTTTTACCACCAGCCTGGTTGTGTGTGTTTCTTTTCAGGTACTGAAAGTCAGCAAGCCAGGAAGTCAGCCACGGTTGGTTCTAAGCTACTTTAGCCTGGCTTGTTACAATATAATGTAATTTTATACCTGCTGGTAACATTAACAAGCTTTCACGGACGCTTGATGGAGAGACGCCGGTGATCAACACCAGATTAATTACTCTTCTGTAGCAGTAGACACAACACATGGACCCTCACATGTAAGATTCAGTAGATATTTAAGGCTGACAACAGTCAACAATGTAAACAACATGGCTATGACTATGGACTGGCAATGCTCACAGACACACAGACACCAGAAGAGTCTCGTGGGAAAGACGCTCGCCAGCCTAAAACAGAGGTGACCATAACTCTCCAAGAGAGGCCATATGTTTACTTTTGGTGACAGTGAAAGCACTGCTGGCCTCCAACGAAGACACGCTGAGCCTGACAGTAGCTACTCATGGTTAGCTCTGACTACCGACGCCTCCCCTCTTAACCCCTCTCTGGGCTCCTAACAGTGGCTTATACTTAGTTCTCCTGTGCTGGAGTGGGTCAATCAGTGCTGCAGTGTGGGCACTTCTCTTGTAGGAATTAAAAGCTATCTATAGTCAGCAAATTGTTAGTCAAATTCAAACATCCTGTAGCAACCAAAGCCAAGACGTGTAATAATCGAAGGCGGAAGTGATTCAACATGCGATGCGCCTCTTACATCACGTCTAATTCATACTTAATCCATATAAGATAAAAGAGTTCAAAAATAGTTGTCCATGATTGGATTTTTACTTACAGTGCAGCAGAAACCTTATACTTAAGCAAGGGCACGTTTGTGAACAACAAAAACACATCAACTGCCGGTAATTGATGCTAGCCTTAGATTGCTATTGAATTTTGTCTCCTTTTAAATGGTTGGTAAAAACAGGATAGTCCATCATTGAAGACCTCCATGTGCAGCCCTCTGTATTTGCTCTTTGATATTGACCTCACAATCAATAGAGCTTTCCTATTGCCGAGCCGGTAATATTACTCAATTTTCACAGTTAGGCTCTTACAGGACTAATATTACCTATCTATTGATCTGACCACACACAGACCTTTTACTATCAGGAGCATTCCTAGGGATACAGTATGGATACAACAAAACTGTCAAGTTTGGATGGCAAAAGCTAAAAGTCTTATTTTTTCTTATTTTCTCATGGTTTGCTGTTTTCCAATAGTAATTAAGGTTGGATTGAAATCAAAGCAGGGAAATATTTATCATGAACAATCAACTGGAGTTGACTGAGAAAAAAATAGGTTTTAATGAAAACAAAATTTAACTCTAACACGAATAAAAGATGATACATTCTAAGTTTCTGAAACGTAATAATGTCTTATGAACATCAATAACAAGCTTTAGCATGACTTTGTGAGGTTTAAGTGACAGGACTGTATAAAGTTATTGGTAATTGGCCTTATCTACCCATATCTGGTCTGATTCTACCAAGACCTGTTCCTATTCTACCCAAATCTGGTTTCATTCTCCACAGATAGTCTTGTATGAACAAGATCTGGTCTCATTATACACATTTGTCAAATTCAAGTAAGAGAAATACTAAATCTGATTGTTGACCGTTTCAAATATGAAAATCATTATTTCCACGAGGCCAATTTGAATTCCCTAGATTTCTTGATTTTCCTTTGGTAAAATACATTAACACTTTTCATTATGTCACACACATTATGTCTCTTTTGGGGTACAATAGTAGTAAAGTAGTTTTTGTTGCATTTTGTGTGAGGTCAGTTTACATTATTACAGGACTATATAGCTACACATTGTTTCTCCATGAAATACTCAATCTCAACTAATGGTTCTCTATTAAGCAAATTTGGCATATAAACTATATATATATATATATATATAAATGGTACCTGTTCATAATTATGGTTCTATGAAACATACCAAAGATTGAAGTAGAGACACTTAGTACATCTCAACCCAAACACATGTTAGGTAGCATGCAACACACAATACATGTTTAGAACTTATTTAAATTAGCCATGAATGGTCATATAACATATAAACAATATAGTTTGCCTAATAAAAAAATGAATAAGGTATTGATGTAAATGTTCAAAATCTTGGGCGGACTTGGAAGAGAATTTCTGGATTCAATTGGTTATAATAAAATCAATTTAATAAAAGTTGAAAATACAGTGCATAATATCAGCTGAGGAATTCTTGAATCAAATCACAGTCCACAGTCCCCCTGAGGAGTTGGCTGTCTATGATCATTGACCCAGAAGAAGACCCAGAAGGGGTGTAGTACATGGGGTTATATAGTTCAATGAAAAAATGTGCATCTTCGCCTCTCATTGGCTCAGTTTTACAACATATGGTGCGGCTAAGGTTTCACATGGCTATAATCAGCATTCCGATTGGTCGCTCCGGTCCATGGCTCCTGATGTCATCATTCTCCTCACACAGTTTTAGCAAAACAACCCCCCTCTTAGTGAAGTTGGTTTTATTGCTCTTTGTCTCTCGGAGTATCCATCCCCCTCTTGGCTTCTTATCTCATGCATTCCTGAAAGTCTAAGTTAGAAAAGTCAATGTGGCCTCCTTCTATGTCACGCATACTCTTTCCCATAAGGCTCACTATTCCTTATTAATTATCCTTTTTAAGTATTGTGATTTATACATAGACATTCCTTATTTACAGTGTAAGTCATTTTATTTTATTACAACCTAACAGTATCAGAAAAATATTTTAATAAATGAGAAAGTTCCTATAATTAGAAAATAAATTGCAATGATTTAGACTGGAGATTTATTGAAGGTAACTTAATTATCCCTGTGTATTAGATAATCTTTGAGCGCTTAATAAAAGTATATTTGGATGGCCAGTAGTCCAGACACCCGCCACGGAGAGGATATGATAAAATAAGTTTGGAGCAACAGCAGTCTATTATTTTAACAGGTGATAACCACTAATAAGATGCCAGGCTATCATATCAAAACATAATCTAGGGATGTATAGAATATACAAATCACACCTAGAACATGCCCACCCACCAATTCGTAAAACTTTGGGTGTGAGCACATAGACACATACATGTTCTGCTGCTTCTTGAGGACCTGGGTAATAATGAGCTATTCCTCAATCAACCTTTTGTCCCTGCAGCATATTAAAGTAGTGCATGGTTGCAGATAAATCCCATGCATATTTAATAATTTGATCAAGCGAATCTTTTTAATCTTGCAGTAAATGCACAGATATAATCATCTCCTTGTCTCCATCAGTTAAGAGAAGAACAGTCAATACATGTGAGAGAACGGGTGAGTGCCTCTGTGATAAATTGGAATGAAATGTGAGGCAGCTGGATCCAGACTGACAGCTCCAAGTCAATGAGCAGCCAGGTATAGAAGCGTAATATCTCCTAAGAGTATATTTTTTCTGACTGACAGACAAGTTCACTCAGGTTACTGTTTTCACAGCGTAAGGTGATTCTTCAAGCGTGCAGAACCGGGACCCTCTGAGGAAAATGAGAAGAGACGATGCTGTCGAGCTGCTTGTTGAGGAATGAACACACAAACAGAGTGCGATTGAGACGTGGGTGATGTCTTTTAAACACAAACGCATTGACTGACAGTCATTGGCAAACACTTTTGCAATGAAACCACTGCTTTACGTTGTGAATTGCCCCACGTGAGCAGTCTCACACTGTACATTGGTTCGATTCATTTCACTTCTAATTGTGTCCATGCAGTTTCAGAAGCATTTCCCAATGGAATGTATTCTGTCAATAACAAGGCCTGTCAGGATACCAGTGGCCACAAAATAACCACATACTTTAAAATGCTTGATATGAAATAGGATATTAAAATATATTCGTTTTTTCTATTATTCCCCTTTACTGAGACTTTCAGTTAAAAATATAAAGCTGCAACATATTTTGGCCATCGATGCTGAACTATAAGACACAAAATAAAAAACCTTGTAGGTTGAATATCTTTGAAATATTAGATAAAGCATGCTGAATATTGCTGTTTGTGTTCATGCCACAAGCACCGATTTTTTACATTTATTGACCAACCGGAGGAAAGGAGCAATCTACAATATTCTTACAGCCAACTTCAAGGGTAGAATTTAATGTTCAAAAGGAAAAGGAACACTGTGAGATGGAGTACTTTACAACAACTGAAACTTTGATCATTCAAAGCTTGAAAGAAAACTTATTATAATTAATTTATACATAATTTCTTTGTTTTCAATATCTTATCATACCCTTATTTCTTTAAAAAAACATACCGATTTATAGTCATGAAAAGGAGTTATCTGTCATGTAACATGTAAGTATTTCCTCTACAGTAGGCGACATTGTTGCACCAATGACGCATCCACACCATCATTTGCACCAGCAAATATCAACCTGGTGGTGGTGTAAGTCAGCAAAGAGAATTGTTTCTCTGCAGACTACGGTCAACATGTTATGGCAATCCAACCAATTTTAGCGGGAAACAAGATTCTACAGCCATGCTAGCGGGTCTGGGGAGGTGCGCCTCACAGTTCGAGAACCTTTGCTCTGAACCAGAAAGGTTAATCTCGTGGTGGCGCTGGCAGCAGAGAGAGTCAGGGGATCACCAAAGTAATTGAGCGGAATCCTCTGGGGACCTTCAATATCTGTACAAAATTCCATTACAGTCCTTCCCACAAATCATAAAGGTTTGGTGTGGTCAAGGTTCGAGTAAGAATGTGGTAGTGCCGCTTATGCAGAATGTTGTTGTTCATTTGATGTGAATTAATAAAACCTAAAGCTATTTTGGATACTGTCCCATCTCTGGTAGTTAACAATTTTGTAAAAGTATGTTTCATAAAACACTGTTTAGCTGCAATATGTGGACCAGTAAGGAGGAGGTTCACTAGGTTCCACTCAAGAGTCTACTATTTTAGAAAGGCATGAAATTAAGTTTTTTAAATTGCAGAACGAGAGAGAGAGAAAGCAGGTTTGCCCGGTGAATCTGGAGACTACATCTCAAGTGGTCGCCATCAGACAAAATTGTTCTTAATCATTCTATTGCTGAGGAAAGTACTCAGGTGACTACTCAGAGCAGATTGCATCACACATGCACACACACACACCTACACACACACACACACAGCACACAGGTACATTGTACAATACATTCAGATCTAGATGCAGCATTCATTCATCATAAGATCACTCCGTCCTTCACTACTAACATTCAAACTGCAAAAAAAGAATTTACAAATCAAACTGAACCACTTGATGACCGCTTGACATGAATCATTTCTGTCATGTGAATTGAATGTGTTGTAACTCTGTTATGCTGTTCATATGACATCTATTGTAGTCTGTCCATCCTGGGAGAGGAATCCTCCTGTGTTGCTCTCCTGAAGGTTTCTTCCATTTTTCTCCCTGTTGAAAGGGTTTTTTTTGGGAGAGTTTTTCCTGATCCAATGAGAGGTCATGGGACAGAGGATGTCGTATGTGTACAGATTGTAAAGCCAAATTTGTAATTTGTGATTTTGGGCTATACAAAAATAAATTGAATTGAATTGAATTGATGCACTTTAGCTGCATTCTTCGACAAAACCGATGTGCTTCCATATTAACTGATGCAGCCACTTCATCTACATCTACACTCTTTCTGTTTTGTTCTACTTGCACCAGTGAGAATGTGATGGTGTGTAGTGCTACGTGCTACGTGCTCGGTCAAATAGTGTGGAGCAGTGCTGTTGCTGAACTGTTTCAAGGTGCTGTTAAGCTGCGGATGTTTAGCTGCACACCCAGTGTGGACAAATTGTTAGATTCACATCCCAGTCTCGTGCAAACATTTAGCCATCGCAAAAAGCCTACATCTTGCAAGCAAAGTTTTAGCAAGCTTAGCTTATTGCCTGGATATTATTCAGTGTGAATTGATTGAGCCTGGCAACCAAGAGAGGCCAGGTAAGGAAACCAGAGTGTTGATCGGTAGTCTATTGGTATAGAAACCCACTGGTGGTGGTGACACTTGCATTATCCTGTTAAATCCAACACTAGCACGACACTGTCGTCAGGTAGAGAAAGGGTTCATACTTCTGTTTCGAAGCAAGGCGATCACCTGTCAATCATCACTCGGTTGGTTAAGTATCAAAGATAGAATTTAGACACACATAACTCTGGAGCGATGGGTCGAATTGTATTTCAGTTTTGAGCTGCCTTACAATTCCCTTCCAGAGCATCATCGTATCCCTGGCTGCTCTACATTAACGGTTTGATTTAGTGGACGAGGCCTTCGGTAAGTGTTCAAGCTGTGAAGTTCTCTGCATTCAATGATTGGCCTCATCCCCAAGCTGCAGCAGCTGCGGTTGCTGCCGCCGTGCTGCTGACATCGTCAGAAGTCCTGATAATCTCCCGGTTATTGAGTCGGCTGTTTTTAGGTGAGTGGTAATTCACTGAGCCTCAGAGATCGAGGATTACAAGCCACTTTAGGCCGCTGGCCAAGCTAAAGAGGCCGACAGAAGGGGAGGCAAAATGAGGATAGGTAAAGGCCACAGCATGCAGGATCCTACAAGACAGAGGGGGGAATATCAACACATATTTGTCATTCATACTTTTATTAGTCCAGCTTGAGAGGCAGTGCTTATATTGAAATTTGCAGCCAATAACTTAAAGTATATGATTTTATTAACGTTAAAAAACTGTCCTTTAAGTTAAGTTACTGATCTGAAAAGTAGAGATGCAATATTTTCACATTTCGCCTTTTTTGGATTATATTGACAGTCACTGTAAATTATGAAAATGATTGACATTTTGGGAAATATGCTTATTTGCTTCCTTGGAGTGAGTTTTTACAATCATCATTAATCTGAAGCCAGCAACCGGTTAGCATAGTACAAAGGAACAGGAGGAAACACGGGTATCGATGACGAGATCCATCAACCAGCACCTCTGAGTCTGACTGATTAATGTTGTTTCTCTACTCTGTGCAACGTGCACAGAGTTTATAATATGTGCTCATATATGAGTTTATGTTATTCTAAACTGAACATGTTGGGTTTTGGACTTTTGATTGGACAAAACAAGATAATGACTGCACTGTAAAAAA
Organism: Ophiodon elongatus; assembly: GCA_016806645.1. Taxonomy (NCBI): domain Eukaryota; kingdom Metazoa; phylum Chordata; class Actinopteri; order Perciformes; family Hexagrammidae; genus Ophiodon; species Ophiodon elongatus. The sequence goes on from JACSYO010002158.1 coordinate 2,236,488, forward strand.
AGAAAGTATATTTTACGGTGAAAAACTGTTAAATCACAACAGTAAGAGACCGTTAATTCAAAATAGGTTATATTCAGTATATATGACAGTGAAACACCGTAAATATATATATCAGCTCAAACCGTAATGTATGCATATATTTCTTGTAAAAAATACAGTTTGTCACTGTTAATTGTACTAAACACTGTACTGACAATGGAAATACACCGTAATATGAACAACAGTCAATACCCTAATTTTTAGTACGTATTACCGTTAAAAAATAAATTTTGTTACTGTAAATGTACGGACCATTGTCCTGCCAATGGAAATATAACGTATTATAGATTTAACAGCCAGCCATGTATTTTTTGCATTTATTATTTGTAAAATATACAGTTTGTCACTGTTAAATGTACTAAACATGGTACTGATTACAGAAATACACCATAATATATATAACAGCCAACACTGCCCTGGTGGAAGTTACCTGCAACACAAAATGAACAGACAACACTATTAGAAATCCCAGGAACCATATTCATAAGGAAAGAAATTAAAGACAAAACATAAATTTATTTGGTAACGTTACTCACGTTACATTTGTAACGTTAGCCACACATTTGTAACGTTAGCCACACGGTAGCTAGCAAGAGAGAAAAAATAAATGAAGGCAAATGGTTTATATGACAATTTAAAGGTAATATTAGTAACACTAACATTAGATTACTAATGCAGGAAAGTGTCTCCTTACTTCTCTCTTAAAGTCACGTAAAAAAGGTAACAGTAACTTCACTTGAGGAGACTGTGCTTAACGTACAGTTGCAAAATGCTGGCAAAGAGGAAATACTAAGCAATAATAATGAGCTTACTTATGTTGCTGAAATCAAAGTCTAGTCAGAAATTGTGTAGCTCTGAGAGAAGCAAGTGTCCATCGATATATGAACGTATGGTCTGTGTCTGCGTGATAGCAAAAACTAACATTTCTGTTGGAAATAATGCAAGATAATTAAATCTGATTCATGTTTATACTGCCGAAATTCTTTTACTGTATTGTGATTCACAGCAACATTTATTTACAGTAGGATTCACCCGGGAATGAATTTTGACCATGATGCTTTGCAGATCTACATCAACATGCTGTATAAGAGTTCTACAGTAAGCATTTGCTCAGTATACAGTAATATTACTGAGAAACGTGTTACAGTGCAACACTGATTTTTGAAAGACATTTTGTCACTGTTTCAACATTCAACATGAACTAACATTAACCAACAAACAAAACAAAACAATAAGTTCTAGTTGCAAACTAGTCTGCTCATTCAAAGCAGTGGAGAGAAACCCATATGGTGCCCCTTGCTTAAGTTCTCCTTGTTTTGTATGCATTTTTTGCAGAGCATAACATTCAACCTGATACTGATTTATTTTTATTAACTATAAAGGTAACTTACAAAATTATGTTCCAGAGTGCTGGTTTCTTCTAGGTCATTGAAGCTCAGTTTAACACCAGAAGGCAGTAAATGTTTCTCTGTGTAGGCATCATGCTCAAGCACTGCATCAATCTAATTTTGCCTTTGTTTCTGTTTTTGGGCTGCAGAGAGGATCATCCCAATCCACGGTGAACACCTGACGGTCAACCTACGAGTCCTCAAGCAGAACTGGTGAAAACACATGCTTTAAGTTCCCAGCTTCCAGAACTTCCAGTGTCCGTGTGACACTCTATACCATGTCGGGTGCCCTCTTCAGTCAGGTCTGGACACAGCGACTCATTACTCTTGATCAACTCAGGGCAAGTGGCTAATCTTCATGGATTATCCTTCATATATGTCCACATGATGTTTCTTCAAGATCTCAACAATGCTTTGTGAGTATACTGTACAAGTTATTGGATCAGTTCAACCTGTTTTTCACAGAGAATGTTAGTTTCTTAAGGTTTATCAACAATGGTCTGTATCTTGATTTACAATGGGCTTTATTTGATATTTCATTTGTAATTTACAATAAATTGGTTGACTGTAAAATCTATGCCAACCATTTGTTATACGTTATACGTTGTACCATATTCTTTTGCAATGGAATTCTGGCAACCACAGTTGTCGGCAATTTACTTGGAACTTTGTAATAAAATACTGTAAATCATACAGTTGTACTGTGTTTATCTCTGAGAAAGAAGTTCTGGCAACCACAGCTGCCAGTAATTTACCGTATATTATAAAAAAGTCATACCGTAATGTCGTATACATTCTCACTTTATTTTTTACGGTGAATTTCTGGCAATCACAGCTGTCAGTAATTTACCGTATATTATAAAAAAGTCATACCGTAATGTCATATACATTCTCACTTTATTTTTTACGGTGAAGTTCTGGCAAACACAGCTGCCAGAAATTTACCGTATATTACACAGATTTTTTTTTGTGTGGGCTCTAGGACACTGCGATGGGCATTTCTATTATTTCAGGCATTCCATAGACAAAATAATGAATGGATTAATAATAAAAAAATAAGTGGCATGGCTGTCGCAAAGACAACCGGATCGTTTTCCTCAGAGTACTACCAGCGACAAATTTAGCGACTTGCAAGAAATATATTCAAATATATTGTAATTAATTCCCGATGCTGATCAGAGCCATTGCAGTTCAGTCTGTCCCTCGCTTCAACCGACACAACCATTGAGCTTCATGAAAATGAATGCACAATGATGTTACTAATACACAAATGGACATAAGACATCATCTGGTGGCTTTTACCGACTTTTGGAGCTAATACTAGCTACTCTCATTGGAAAAGAGTTGGCACCACTGCTCGGGACACACTGAATTTTCTTCCAACAGTTACTTTGGTTGTTCCACCATACACCAAGTCTGCTACCATATATAGTAGGTATAGTAACTTCAAAGAACATACATTGATAAGGTTTGGTAACTGGGTATAGCTACCCAGGAAAATAAATACTCATCGTCTTCCTCTTCTGGTTGCACAATGGTTGACCCACTTCCTTTGTGCCTTAAATCAAGCCCTCATTTTTCCGGGAGAGTGGACCCAATGGCAGACAGAATTACATTGTGTAAGTGAGGTTTTTAGGGAACCAATCTGAACACTGATATTGCCCTTATTCTAGAGCATAACATTGTGCAATCAACATTTACTTCATAATGATAACTTATCGGCATAAAATCTATCGATAACTAATGAAGAAAGCATTTCAATGAGATTTTTTTCTCTAACCATTTTATGGTTTTCAATCATTCTCATACATACTCTTAAACAAATGCCAATTGTTATGTACCTCGAAAATCATCTACCAGAGAGCGCTGGGAATTTTGTGTAACACATAATGTGTAACACACAGTGTGTAACACAGTCTCTAACCCCGACCCGTCTCACAAGAGGTTGAGATTCACAAATTAATTTCTGTTCAAATGCTAAGTTCGCGAATGAATATAAAGATTGCGAATGTTATTAAGCCAGACAAATAGGGGCCAATGTGAGCAGGTCGTCCTTCAATCAGAATATCGGCGGTTCGATCCCCGGCTCCCTTAGCCCATGTCGATCTGTCCTTGGGCAAGACACTTAACCCCAAATTGCTCCTGTAGCTGTGCCTACGGTGTGTGAATGTTGTATGAATGTTAGCTACTATTGATGGGCAGGTGGCACCTTAGCCACTGCCATCAGTAATAAATAAATAAATAAATTAGAGGCACAGATACCTATTCACGGACACAAACTACTCTGCATTTACTTTAGCATTGTGTTTTACGAGACACGAGTCATGTTACTGTACATGTAATGAGTCACATGCTCCCTGTATTCGTAGATTTGGTATGAAACAGTGCATTAAAAAGTGTTCAAAATAATCTACACAAATAGGTGGAGATTTACAAATATATTTGCTTTGAAAAATACTGAACAGTTTATGTTCAGATTGTGATATGTAAGTAGTGAAATTATAGATAGAAGGGTTTCAAAAACATACATTTGTTTGTAAATGCTCATGAGACTGTTGACACATACCATTTCCTTGGATTACTTTCCGATTAACAAGTACCATTTCAGATAATTAGAACAAGTCAGTAGTGAATAAGCTCTCAAGGGAGAAAGGAAAGGTTGACAGCTGATAATGTCACAACAAGTGCATGTATAAAAAACGTATGAATGCACCACTTGAGAAATCACCGGGTTCCAGTCTATTGTCCCCACTTGGAGCCACTTCACCACCAACTTCACTGTGTTTCATGAATTCTTGAAACCCACTCACACCCCTTTGTGTCCCATTTATAAGTGTCCAGGTTAATTTGCCCTGTCTCCTTTACACACCGGTCCTTTGCAGATCATTTTTTTGTGGCACAAGATGCAGTGAACCTTTGACTTCAATTTCCTGCTGCTGGCAGACGTAAATTAGAGGAATGTTTCAGCGTCCAGTACAGCTCCCTGGTCTCCACTGTGAGGGCTAGGACAGGAGCTGAGTGAGGCTGGTGGAGCTACTGAAGGACGACTCTGACCCCTCATCATTTAGTCTAGTCTGGTCTAGTGCTTGGGGTTTGGGACAAGCAGAAAACTTGAACAAGCTGGGGTCATTTTGTTTATAAAAAAAACATAATGAAAACATAGCTGTTGAGACTATTTGTCTGTGACAAAATCAATTGGAAATCAATTAAATCAAGAAATGTAAAAAATATATATTTTTAGAATGTAATTTAGAATGTAAAGTCAGTTAATTTAACAAAAATGTACGTGGTGAGGGTGAAGAATAAAAATAAAATCATAATAGTGATACACGGTAATTTGGCTTGCATGTATTTATATTGTATTTTGGCCATAACACTGACAGCTGTTTCTTTTAGTGTATCCATCAGTGGCATTATCTGTTCTTTAGAACAGTTGTTCAACCTTTTTTGAGTCGTGGCACATTTTTTACAATAAAGAAATCCCACGGCACACCAACAACCAAAAAAGTTACAAAATGCATCTCGTTCAGAATGGCTTTGCAGGGCATGTAATGTTTCTGCCACAGTGTGTGGGCTTTTTGATTCGGCCACTGTGGTATTTGTTATAAATATATGTTGGTACATTGATGTTCATGTATGTTTAATTGATGGATGTAAGAAACAGTACTTGTAGGGACTTAGGACCCAGGGGGGGATTCAGGTGAGAAGGACAACCTGGGGCAGAGCCGGTATCGAGAAGACAGCACGCGGAACGTGGAATAAAGAGTTACAATGAAGAGCAGTTGTTCTCACGTCTTATGTGTGTTTAAAAACACGACAGCCACCAGTTCAGCTACTAAATAGCTTTGAGAGCTTTCTCAGACACATTTGTGAATTTCCTCATAAAAGTTACCCGTTTCTCAGTTTGTGTGCACAGGCGAACAAAGTAGTCCCTGTTCTTGTTAAGTGACGGTGTTTGGTCTCGAGATGATGTCACAGCTTGCTTGGGACCATGGCGCTGTTTGATAGCTTTTCCCCACACACCAAACATAACGGAATCGGTGCAGTCGCATCCCCGGTGAAAGTAAATCCAAACGAAAGATAACTTTCAGTTGTTTTTTTTAATACCACTTGTACTGGGCTTTTCATCCGGGTTAGACGGTTGCCCAGGGCCCAGTAGTTCAGAGTCTGCATTTTTCTTTTTTAAATATTTCTCCATCGCCGTTCTTCACCACAACCTCTCCCACACATCATTTAATTCTATTATTTTAAATTAACAATGTAATTATTGCGCTACCTACTGCCACCCACTGGCATGGAATAGTATTTCATTACTAGGCCAGACACTATATTGCAGGCTCAGACGCTCAACAATGGCAAATTATTTGCTGCAACTAAATAATATTTTTTTGGACCGATTAAGTGAATTTGGACATTTTCCCACAGCACACCTGACGATCTCTCACGGCACACTGGTGTGCCACGGCACAGTGGTTGAAAATCACAGCTTTAGAAGAAGAAATCAGCCTATGAACAACATATGTAAAATAAATAAATGCGCTGAAAAAAAAGTTAAGCCTACCTAATTATTATTGAGGCGACCATGTCCGAGCCTTTCAGTTTATATTTGTTGTAACGCTATTACTGATGAAGTGTCATATTACAGAGCAGCACCGGTGATTAATTTGAGTCACAACATCCCGCTTTTTATGAACGAGAAATAGAAGTACATTTTTTAATTTGGAAATTAATTTACCTGACACACTTTGCACAAGGTCAATGTCAGGGCCGTCACATGACCTGACCGTTCGCTAAGCCCCTCCCTTGTCAAGTTTTTGCTTTCCCTAACATGATGAAGTGGTGTTCAGCCTCTATGGGCCATCCTCCTCTGTACTCAACATGGTTGGCTGATGCTGTTTGTAATACTTTGGACATGTAGCTTTTGTGTCAGTCTTTTAGCTTGATGTGCTGTATATTCTTAATCACGTTAGCTAGAAACCTTTAAAAGTCATCCGCAGACAGTGTTTTCAACCAGGTCATAGAGTTAATGTCAGATCAATTAGTTGTGATTTCAAACAGTTAAATTGGCATTTGATGCATACATGACAAATTTCATGTATGGCAAACTTAATTTTCCTTTGCTACCCTCAATAATGATCCAGTATCCCTGAATATAATTACTATTTCATGCACCATGATTCTATCAAGAAACAGTTTGAATCAGTTATAAAAAAATATATATTTATATTTAGTTACAAATAAGCTGATACTGATCTGTATTGCATATAATCTCAACGATTTACTTTGAAGTAAACACAAACATAGCATGCACATTTTGCTGATATGTATTAAATTTGAAGATATGTTCTGGTTAAACTTTGATCCACAATACTTATACACAAACCTGTGTTTAAACGTGTTTAACAGGTTTGTGTATAACACAATTCTCCAGTTGAATAAAGAGCAGAGAAGGACGTCTGAAACGAGCTGCCCTTCTACTTCTCAATAATTTGGTTTTGTTAATCAGATTAAGCTGTGGATTTGTTTGCAGCCTGTACGTTGGCGGGGCATCTCTGGCTTCTCTTCTATTCCCGGTGGAGTCCTCCTGCGTCTCAGCTTGTGCTGTAGGTGGGACAGGAGGTGGCCTTCCTTTTCCCCGGTGGGTCGGTCATAGTTTCATTATCCATCATGTTGTTGTTCACAACCATCCCCCTTCTGTTTGTGGTATTAAACGATTAACAATCAATGAGGCCGTGCTGTGAGCATTGTGAGTCATCTACGCTGGGCGTCTGGGCGGCTGTCTCTGGACGTGGTATCTTGTGGTCCACATTGTGCTGACAGGTCTTATTTAAATGTCATTGTATTCTCATTTATTTATATGCTTGTCCTTTTAAAAAAAAAAAAAACTTGGTCGAGTGATGGCTACCAAAGGTTAATTTAAATTCATCCAGCAAAGCCATATTTGGACTTCCCAATCAAGCGCAACAATTTAAGCACATTCTGTATATTCAGAAAGTCATCCCCTCAATCCTTTTAGTTGTCAGCAGTTCATGTACTGTTTGGAGCACATCAATCCCTAATAAACACATTTCATTTCAAAGATCATGATCATGACTAAGATGACACACTGACCAAAACAGACTTACCTCCTGTCTCTTCCAGAAGGTCCAATAAAACCTATTCATCTTGGTAATATGCGTCATGTGCACATTTTAACAATGAACTGCAACACAATGCAATATACTTTAATTGCTTACATTCAGCAGCAAGGACACCCGTCACAGGCACTGACACAAACCCAACAAAGGCACTAGCACTCTTATTAAATTGTTGTTTTGGGAAGGAATATGTCGAGCAATAAAATGACAAGTGAAAAATGCAGAACGTTGCAGTGCAGTTTCATATAAGGTTGAAATCTCCCATGATGCTGCCTGCTCCGAGCAAGTGAGTCACTCAGATATTAAACAGGTGTCGCTCTCAACCAGGGGAAGGGATCTTAGACACGTCTTATTCAACGGGAAGGGTAGTGGGACTCGTATTATTGTACATTTTTGGAGGACTATTTCACTCTTTGCTTGACAGAATGGGCGGATCTGTCACAACAACGTGGGGAACAGTCTAAAACAGTCATCGTGGGCAATGTGTGAAGCTCGGTTTGTCCAAGATTAGTGATATGGTCCAACAATGGGGACAGTCGAGTATTAATATGATAATGGACAGCAAAGCTCTAATAAAATGATACTTTTTCGAGGGAGGAAGCCAAACAATGGTATGTTCCATTATAGTCTGTGTTGCTGTCAGGTCCACTTCTCTAATGTAGACATTAAGCATGTTTTATGCATTGTGATTGATGT